>BPLQ01014973.1:60868-79989 GCA_021605075.1 Caerostris darwini
ACACACACACACACACACACAAAACAAGTATCGATGTTGATATGTTCCTATCTGATCTTTTATCATTAAAGTTTCAATTATATCCGAAACATTTCATTAATTTTCTTATATTCAAAAAATTATTTAATTGGAAGTAAGTTCAACTATGGCATGAAAAGTTGATTTTGAATTTTCTCGCCAATGAAATGAGCATAAAATTTATTATACATTTGTAGTTCAATAAAACTATAATAATAAATTGGAAAAGTTCTCAAAACTCTTAGAGTTCAGATATTTGCTTTAAAGCACGATTTCTTTCGTTTTTACTGGAAGTACATTTCGAGTTTTTAAGAATGAAATTTAAATGTCATATCTATATATATATTCATAAAAAAAACATGTTTACTTATTAAGTTTTAGAAATACCGCTATTTATTTCATTTATCGTTGAGGATTTGATTTTTCGCTGACCAATTTTATCACAGTATCAAAACAGAATGTTGAGTAACAAGACAGTTTTTAATAAAAAGCTGTTCCTTGTTTACAAATGATATGAAAATAAATTGAAAAAAAAACTTAAATTGTAGCGAAAGATATTATCTCGATATTTACCGAATATTCTCATTTAGCAATAAAAACTGACGTTCAGATATTTCATCCATAAATTAAATGTTAATTTAGGGTGTAATAAGTATTATAAAATGGCTAAGAGATTTTATTTAATACGTTTGAAACATTAACTATTGAAAAGTACATTCCCGACATACTATAAAATAATATTTAAATGTTTCCAAATGTCAATAATTTTAATTATAATTTTTTAAAATGAAGAACGAAATTCTGTATGCATCACCTTGCAGGGACACTCAAAGAAATTTTAAAATGAAACATAAAAGTGTAAAGTATTTATTTCCTTATAAAAATTAGACTCAATATTTAACTGAACTTTTAAAATCTCAATATTTAACTAAACGGAACTTGCGCCATACTTTAAATACCATTGTCAATTTACATAATAATAAATCGATAGCAAATCTCGTAATATAATATTTTATGCACCAGCTCTTTATTTAATTATCATAAAGAGAGGTGGCCTTAATTAGCCTATCACTTGTTAAGTCCTTAACCACACCACGAGCGGTCGACACAAAAGTTTTCCCGTCGACAAACAGGTATATTTCAGCAACTTAAAAGCGACGCATGCGTTATTCAAAAATGTCCGAAGATAAAAGACTTGTTTCCAATCAATATCATTATTTCTCATCCATCTGTTCCTGGAGCGATTTGTAAAGATTCGATTAAATTTTTGAGGTAAATACTTTGATTTTATCTAATCATTACATTCATGTTTAAAAGTTTTCCAAATTCTAATGATTTTTATTAAATCGATAAGGTAGATGAAATAAAATAAAATATTATTTTCCGACTTTAATAAACTAATTATAAATTTGCGAATATTTGTTTTATTTTATTTATGATTATTCTCAACATTGTAACTTTTTAAATCGTGTAGTTTAAAATAATCCAGAAATACCAAATAATTAATAATCGAATAACCGATGATTTTTTAAAAAACACTTTTTATAAACACTTCTAAGAAAAATATTTTCAAAAATACTTCTTTTATGTTATCACTTTTAAACATTTAACTTTTATAGTATATACATTTGTAAATTAAACAAAGCTATGCTAAAATTTTGCATACTTGATAACATAAATTAATAAATGATATATTTTCTGTTAGGTTAGATTAATAAGAAAATCTGCTATAATTGTTCTAGTTATTTAATAGTTTATAGTTTAATTATAGTTTAGAATTTTTAACATTATTAATATTTTTTCATAAAACTTTTTAGGGAATTTATTTTAAATCTTAAATCTTAAATCATAAACATATTTAATACTTAAATATATTCTTAAAAATGTAATGCATATATAAAATAGGCTTCTTAAAATATTTTATATTATTTTTTTTTATTGAAAAATATTATTATTTTAACTAAGTAATTCTCTCTTAAAATATTATAGTAATAATAATACTTCTTTAATTTAAAAAAAATATATTATCAATATTTGATATATATTCAACAAATTTAAATTAATATATCATTAATTAAAAAATTTTCGTATGTAAGTTATTCTTCTTTAAATATTTTTATATTATTTCTTTAGTTTAAAAAAATAATTCACGTATAAACTGTTCTTAAAGTGTTATCTTATTTCTTTAATTGAAAAAAAATGTATACGTTACATAATTTTAAATATCTTTTAATTCAAGCAAAATAACAATAGTATATGATTTCAAATTATTTTTAATATTATTTATTAGAATTTAAAAAAAAATTCTATTCAAGCGTAAGTTGTCCTTCTTATTTTTATGTCGTAATAGATTCTTTCATATTTTTTTTATTCTTTTATATAATTTAAAAAAATATAATTATTTTTCACGTTAAATAAATTTTATAAATAAATAAAAATATATGTATTAGTTATAAGTTAAATTTTTCTTCTTAAAAGATTATTTTAATAAATAAAACAAAATATATATTACATAATTTATTCTTCTTCTTTGTTTGTAAATTTCTCATTTTTAAATTTTAAAAATTCAATATCATTTAAAGTAATAAGAATATTTTTATTATTTTGTATTCAATAAGTTTTATTTGTATATAAGATACTTATTTTAAAATGATTTTTATAATATTTAAAAAAAACCCATGTATAAAAATTTATTATTCCCAAAATATTATCTTCATAGTATTTCTTAAGTTTAAAAGTATTGGTCATACACAAGTTTTAAAATAATTATATATTATTATAAGACAATTGTTGAAACATATAATTAAAAAAATTATTCATTCATAAGTTATTCTTCTTAAAATATATTTTATTTTATTTAATTTTTTTTTTAAATATTCGTATATAATTTTAAATAATAACTAAAAATTAATTATAAATAGATTATTCTTAAAATATTTTTATGTAAGATATTTAATTAAAAAATATTCCTTTATAATGTTTATAATAAGGTTTTATATAATTTCTAATTTAATTTAATTAATTTCTAATGTAGTAATTAAATTGTTAATTTTTCCTGAATGTATATTCTTGTTAATTTTGAAGACTCTTGAAGAGAAATATGCATTTGATATTATTAATTTTATGAGAAAAGGTATATAAAAATTTAGTTATAAAATTCATTATGCATCCATAATTAAAACAAATGTGCATTATAATACATTTGACATTTAGCTGAAAAATAAACAAAAACATGCTGCTGTGTTTAATTTTTGTCAGTTCTCTGAAGCTTAAGATTCTACTTAATTTAAAGCATTGAAGCTTATTTTTGGTTTCTTTTTTAAGTGATAATATGCCAAATTCTAAGTAAAAACAAAACAAATGTTAAAAATTCGAAACATTCTAATTTAGATTATTTAATTGGTGTAAAATGTAAAAAAATACAAACCATTAAATCCCCCTTTCTTAAATTAAAAAAAATTAAAAAATGAGTTGTTTATTTTATTTTTTATTATATGTATCGCTTTAGGTTCGTAGAAAATTAACAAGAAATTGCTAAAACCACATCTAAATAGTTTTTTTTTTATAAAATTGTAATTAAAATTTTATCTGGATTGTTTGTAGAAAAATGTGGATAGGGGGCAGTAGGATTTTATTTTAATGTAAAAAAATTGGCTCATTAGTTCTTTTTTTGTTTTAAAATAGGTGAGGATAAGGGAATCCCACTGCATTGGAGTTTTTTCTGTGTTTTCTGTTTGTTTTATCATTAATAATGGTGCTTAATTAAAATGAGCTTAAATTTTCTTTAAAAAAACATTTAGTAATAAATGTTGGAGTATATATGTGAATTGTTATTTATATTCTTGATATAATGCTGTAAATAAAAAAAAAAGTAATAGCTGCTCTTTTTTGCAATTTTCCCAAAAAATATTTATTTATTATGAAGAATTAAAATTTTTTATTAATAATAATTAAAGTTTATAAATTATTTTTGATCTTGAATATTAAGTGTGTTGCGCATTATTTTTATTTAAATTATCAATTATTTGATATTTTAATCATTTTTTACAGCACTGACTTTTTCTGCAATAAATTAAATAGTCAATTTTGATTTGTATTTTTATATTTTCATCGTGCAAAATCTAAAAAATTAGTAAATAAAAGTTAATATTAGCAAATATTTATACCGGCAGAAATATAAATAAAAATTTATTTATTATTCCACGAATTATTTAAATTTCATGTTGTCCTCATCTGTCTAGTTGAAGAAAATCAATACAAGAATTTTTCTTTCGTATTTCATTTCTTTATTTCATGTTTATATTATTTATGATATACGTCTGTATGTTGTAGAAGTTTGCATTTAGCATGCATGCTGGAAAACATAACTTTTTTTAGTAGATTGAAATTTTCTGTATTAGAGAGAGATCCCGAATTTTGGGTTTACTGAATTTATCGGAGGGGAATGGATTTTGAAATTATTTCACAATTCATTGTGATTGTAAATATATAATTATTTTATTATTAAAAACGTATTGCATCTGATAAATTATTTATTTAATAAAGTCATATTTTACAATGATTTTATTAAATAAATAATTATTTAGATAAGAAATTAAGTTAAAAAGAAAAAAGAAAAAAAAGCATATTAAATTAAAAAAATTATGTTATTATAAATAACGCTATTTGGAGAACAAAAATTTTTTGTCTGAATTCTATTTTAAGTTCTCGAAATATATACATATCGATATTGAAATAAATTGAAGCCCTCAAAATTTTAGATGACAAAATTTCAGAATAACTTCTAAGAATTCGACAAATGGAATAAGGTTTCTATAACTGAAATAAATAATGTAAATCTTTCAATAATAGAGTATTTTTTTTCTATTTATGTGTTATAAAAATTGTATATATGCACATATATACATACATCTGCATTTATATATGTAACATAAATACACCGTATACATAATCATATACATAACATAAGCACACACGCAAACACCATTATATATGTGCTCCAGGGTATACATATATGTGCTCGAACGTATATAAACGCAAATAAACAGAGTTATACGTGCACAATAACTAATTCACGATCATAAACATAATAATTATACGCGCACAAATATGCAAGTACTCATATTCACATACCATCATTCGCACAAATTTACATGCATACATATGCACGAACATAATACATAGCAAACTTAAACACTGAAATGCATATGAAAATATGGATATGTAGAACAGTGCATATAAATGTATATATACATAAGCACAACCCTACTAATATGCATATCTATACAATAAACATTCATACTCACATACCTACACCGATTTACGTTTTCGCAGAAACAGACATATACTCATTTGTTACATTTTCACACACACACATGAGTAAACTTGCATATGTGTGCACTCTGGCATATATGCATATAAATTCCAAAATGCATACATATAATCATTCATTCGCATATAGCCATGCGCGCACATACGTAATTGCATTCAAATACTTATAATTTACGCAGTATTGGGTATTATTTTCTTTTAAAGCACATCGAGCTTATATTTCAACCGAATCCTGCTCTTCCGCACATGACCATCCATATTTTCTATTCTGGTGTATGCATATCACTTCCTCTGACAACCAGATATCTTAATGTGCTTTCTGCAAAAGCACATTTGAGGTCTGATAACCCCAAGCAATAGATTATCTTAGGATTTCCTCTGTCTAGCCCGCTAATTGGAAGTAGGGTGGCAAGAAATCCCTTACAGGCTGCTCACTGTACTAATCAATGCAAAGCCAAACAACACCTGACATAAGACAAGAGCTGGACCAACTCCTTATTGATTAGTTCGCAATGTACACATTTATTTCTGAAAGAATTGTAATTTCCATGTAATACAAAAACTTTTTCTCTATATATATGCATTTCTGTTCCCACTCTGATATTTAATTATTAAAAAAAGTAATTTTTAGAGTTTATTAAAAAACAAATAAAACGTGTAAAAATATATGTAAAATATGCAAATATTTATATAAAATGGGTAAATGCATTTATCCTAATAAATATAAATTATCAGTTAAGCTTAGGATACTTAAGGAAAATAATATTTCTAACTTTCTTTTTTAATGGTTAAATTTTAATTTTTATGAATACAATGACATTAATAAATTCCTGATTAACTTAATATTTTACGAATTAATTTAGCATAATTGCAATAAAAATAAAAATACAGTACAAAAATTGTTTCGTACATATCACTAAATGTCAAATTATAGCATTTATTTGTAATAAACTGTTATATTTTAATGAAATATCTGCTTTCATTCATCTCGTTTGTACTTGAATTAGCTTTATTTACAACCAAGTCTTTTAGGAGCAAAAATATCCTCGTCAGTATGATTTTCCTACATAAATCAATCATGATTATTTCATTTTCTCTATTTTAATTCGGCTTTAAAATACTTTTGTCATTTAAAAGTGTTAAGTTATGTTTGTCCTTAAGTTATGTTAAGTTCAGCCAGCCTAACCATATATAAAAGATCATGTGTTTAATATTCAAAACCAAACAGTAAACTGTCTATCAATAGTTATAAATTCAACTTGAATTAGTAAATATGACATCAAAAATCTATATTATGAATCATGATAAAAAAAAAAGAGTTTAATGAACAAAATTTAAAGAACTGCAAACATTAAGCGGGAATATATTTTCATAAAAGCGGCACATATTTTTATTTTATAATTTTTTTATTCTTTTCTTATTCTAATCTCATCTTAATCATCTGATCTCGACTTCCCCCCATTCTACCTAGCCCGCTCACCGGGGCTTTTATTTAGCTAAATTCTTTAGTAAAGGACGCTGATACTAAAGTTTCGATCTGTGTGGCTTTGCTGCATGTTCTGTTGAAATAATTGTTTTTATTAACAGTTTCTTAGGAGTGTCATAAGGTTAAACCTTTAAAATATTTCGTGCAATATTTCAAATATATATATTTATTTGACATCACATGGTAATTTAAAAATCTTTTAGATTTATAAATAAATAAATAAAAAAAAAAAAATAAAAAAAAAAAAAAAAAAAAAAAAAAAAAAAAAAAAAAAAAAGATGTTACGTATTGAACTAAATTTTATCAACATCGAATTTTACGTTAATTTTTTTCACTCAATTCAACGCCGAATTGTTCACAATAATTGGAAGTAGTTATTAGGGAGTAGGAACATCCTCATTTTTTTCCTGCTACGTTGCACACCTAAGTTATTCTACCAATTGGTGAAGTGAGGTTATTATTTTTTTATCGCTTTGATAAAATGTTTAGTATTTAAAGGATATTTTTTTATCAATGATCATTTTTACGGCTTCTGAAAATGGTCGTTAAAAGTCCAAGATATTTAAAAAATTTTCTTTCTTTCAAAAATTTCTTTTTTAAATTTTTAAACTTCATTTTTTCTTTATGTCGTTGTTAACTGTCCTTAAATTATTTTCAATTTTTAAAGAATTTTTTTATCCTCACACACACCCGAATAATTGATTAAATAGCCTAACTGAAATAAATGATTCGATATTCTAAATTAAGATTCGGAGATTAAGAAGAATTTATGGTGTTTATCTCTTTATGGAGCCTATCGGTGTTTAAATGCATGAGAATAGAGATATGGTTTCTAGATTTTATTTAATGTAAACAAAAAACTATATGCAACAAGAAAATATTTATGGCACTTTTCATGTCTTCTGTAAAGGTGTTGAGTTTGCTGATACATTATTTATAATTAACATATTTCTATGTATTCCTTAGAATAACATGTTACTTTTTATTCTTTCAATTCCGCAGTTAGATGAAACTCATTTTTTAATCCATTAGTTAGAATTTCATTGATAATGAGCATCCATGATAAATATCCTCCATTTGTTATAACTTATGTTGGCGTTTGGCATACTGACATTAAAATTTTATTTGATCCAATAATAAAACTTCAAATTGGCCACAGTTTCAATTGTTCAACTGACAGCAATTCTATTAATAAATCAGCTATGATCATTTCCTCTACTATAGCAACTATCGAATTGAAACATCTCATTAATGATTAGATACTAAAATCAATTTTACATTCGGAAATTTTAGAAATATTAAAAATCTAATATTGTTAAAAATAACCTGCATTTAAATGAAAAACATGAAATACTGTTACTTGCGAAAAATCAAATGTGACCATATACTTTTCAACAGCAAACATCCCCGAAGATACATAACGAAATTAAAGGAAAAAAAAAGTCAATTCTCCCTCAGATTATTATGTAAAATTCATTTATTAGATATTTTGATCAGAATAGAAAATTAAAGAATTATTGAAATTACATTTAAAAAATACGTCAAATGTGTTTTAAATTTTAAGACACAATACACAACACTATATTCAAATTTCATAAATTTCTTCAAAATAATTAAATTAATGTAGTGAATGTGAAATAAATTCATCTATTCATCATTCTGTCATTAATAGTTTTATACACATACATTTATGTATAAAATATGAATTTTAGATAGGTTTAAAAAATTCTACAAAATCAAAATCCTTTAAATTTGAAATCATTCGATTTAATAATAATTTTTCAATGAATGAAACATAAATTTGGCAAAACCCTCCTATGCCTTAAATGTATTCCATACGAATAAATATTCATGTAAAAATGTAAAATTTAGTTTCTGTGTAAAAATTTAGTTTAACTATAATAATCAAGAAATAAATAATTGGAATTGCAAGCGTTAATAGGGTGGAGCGTATTTTTTTCTCTTTTTTTTTTTTCGATATTCTTTTCCTGCTGGTGAGGAAAAGTTGTGAAACGGAATCAGAAACATACTTACAAAATTTCAGAGCAACATCAATAAATGTCTTTTGATCCCATTTTGCATTAATATGCAAAAATAGCTAATACTAATTATGTAAACTTTCAATTTGCAGTTACTTCTATATTCTCAGATCTTTTATCTTTCGCTAGCGAGAAAAATTTGAAAGAATAAAAAAGAAACATAAGTGCAAAATTCTAGAAAAATCAATATATATCTTCCGGGGTTTTTTAGAGGGGAGGATTGTCTAAAGACGCAAAATTAGTCGAAAATATTGTAAATATGCAATTTTTAGTGTTTTTCTTTTCTTTTTTTTTTATGATTTCCCTTTTCTTTTCTTCCCGCTAACTTGGGAAATTTCAAAACCATAAGAAATATAACTGCAAAATGGACATCAACTGGCAACTGGCTCTTTGCAAGAGGAGCAGGTTGAATCTTTAAAGAATCATTTAGTTTCACTTCTCTGTTTAAGCTTGCCTGATTTTGACAAATCATTTGCTATTTGTACTGACTCGAGCAAATATTCTTTTGGCGCCGTTCTGGTTCCAGAGGATGAGTCATGGTTTCAACGCCCAATTATCTTTGCTTCTAGAAAACTTGGATCCACTGAAGTAAAATATTCTGTGGCGGAAAAAGAGGCTCTGGGAGTGGTTTTTGGTAAGTATTACTTTAAAAATTACTTATATGTTTGGCATTTCATCGTTTATTGCGATCAACAATGTCTTTCTAAGTTAATGAAATTAAAGGATCCAACGTCGTGTATTGCCAGATGGTTACTTATCTGACAGCAATATACATACACAGTCGTTCATAAACCAGGCTGTTTAAATTTAATGGCTGATTACCTTTCTAGAGCTAAGTACCCCAATAATCAAAATGAGAATAGATTGCATGCAATAAACACTTTGGATTCCGACTTTTCCACTTTCCAAATTAATTCTATGCTGACCAATGATGTTATTAAACTGTAAAAATCAGGATGGTTTTCGTCAGCAAATTAAAGAAAATCAAAGAAACAACTGGCATTTTTCTAGACTATCTCGAGAAATTTTTGAGATTTTGATTGAAAGTTTAAAAGAGATTGATGATTATTGATTTTGATAGAGAGAGATTGATTATAAATGAAATTTTCTTCTATGTTATAGAAATGAAAAGAGCAGACATTATTCCAGAACTAAATTGGTTGATTCCGAAATCTATGGTATCCACTGTGCTGCAATTTTTTTCTTATCTTTTGCAATTCTGTTTCTCATCCTGGTCTTAGAAGAGCACTGAAAAGGATTGAACAAACTTACTTTTGGCAGGGATTATACTTTAATGTGAAAAATTACATAACTTCACACATTTATCGTTCACTCCTGCATTCAACGTAGAGGATTTTCAAAAACAATTAAAGCTCCGATTCAAAAAAATTCCTATCGCCGAATATCCTTTTCAAAAATGCGCCTTTGACGCAGTTGGTTCCTTTGTAACTTCTTCTTGCGGAGATAAATACTTATTGTAATATCCGACCATTTTACTCGATACACCGAGGCTTACCCAGTTGAAAATATTCAAAGTTCTTCATTAGCGCGCGTTCTTATTAATTTCATTTCGCTTCATGGATTAACACCGACTCTTTACTCTGATCGAGGTTCTAATTTTCTTTCTGCATCAATGAATTAAGTATAGGAAAAATTGGGTATATTCAAACAACAAACGCTGGCTTATGTCATCAGTCCGGCCCGCGACTAAAATTGATATTGATATTTTCTACGATGTCTTGTACCGTCCAAGCCACGGTTTTTGATGACAAACTGACAGTTTACCTTTTCGGAGCACACTTCTTCGACTACTGCAATTACTACGGCTACTACTTTGGTGAGGAACCCAATAATTATATTTTCATAATACCCATATTTTTTTATTTAAATGCTTTGAAACTTGATGCAAAAGTTTTCATTTAATGTAGAAAGGAATAGAACATGGAAAAGATTCTAAATTCATAAATTATTTTTATTTTAGTTGTTAAACTAAGAATTTGTTGTAAATTAAAAAAAAAAAATTTTGTGTCTACAGATTTATGCTTAAAATCTGTCGACACAAAGTTTTTTTTTTCAAATGTATAAGTAATTTACAAAAATGTGTAAGTAATTAAGATATACATTTGAAAAAAGTATATTACCTAAATAATGATGTTCCCAACATAGGAATACTTACAAAGAAAATAACTATTCATATTTTATTCATTTATTTATTTTTGAATTATCAAGTTTTACAAAAATATCACATTTTTGCAATTTTTATCCATATTTTAAAGAATAAATTGTATAAAAAATAGTTAAAGTTGGTATTTTTATGTGGAATTCAAATGTTTTGAATATATTTAATCAAAACACTTGTAAAAAGGCTAAATATTTTAAATCCAGGACATTTCTTATTAAAGAGCTTGTGGAAGTTGTAAAAAAAATTTTTGTCGAGCAAATTTTATCTTCTTCAAAACAGAGTTCAGAATATTTTTATTACTTTAAGGAAAAATAAAACTATGTTTTTTAATAAGCATTAATAGGAACTGGATAATTGAATGGCATTTTAATATATTTAAAACATTTTTAAAAGTAGTATCTCTAATTAAGAGTTGTTTTTTAGCTTTTTCTCAGAATGAATTTTTAAGCTTTTTTGTTTTCACGTCAAACACCATACGTAACACAAGTAATTTTTATCCAAATGCTACAAAACTTCGTATAAATATTTTTCATAAATGTTTGCAGGGAAATGATTCTCCTTGGAAATGATTCTAGCTACATACATATTTTTTATTTTAATTGTTAAATTTGGAATTATATGCAAATTTTGGGAGAATTTTGGATCAACAACATTTAAATTAGTACAAAATAATAAAGATATAAAGTTACCAGAGGTCTATTTCCTATAAAATGTTAGTAAAAACAAATAAAACTCAGAAATTTAAAAAATATTGATTTCATATTGAGTTATCATGCTTTGTAACAGTATCAATTTTTGGCCTTTTTTATCCTTATTTTAGCCTATAAAAATTAAAAAAAATTAATAATGAAATTTTTTTATGTGGAATAATAAGTTTTTAAATACATTCAATCCAAAAATGTGTACAAAGATAAAAAATTTCAATAATATCACAAAAATTCCTTCGAAGGTGTTCCTGTACCTTAAACGGGGTTACGCACTACTTTACTTCACAATAGACGCAGTTCTGATTCCTCCGCTTTTCCTAGGTAAACTTAGTCGCGGTCGCGCCGAAGCTTTTTATACTCCAATTACTACGATCTGGAAGTGAGTGGAATACACCAGAACTTTCTCGAACCAATGAGGTTATTCACAAATGTTTAATTGTTACTGCGCTTTCGAAACTACTACCAACGCCATCTCTTAGTGATAAAGAATACACCTACATATTTCCGCTTTTGACCACTAGATGTCGTCAAGTGTCACGGTTGTATCGATACACACAATTGTAATTGTAGTAATTGAACAAACGAATTTAGCAAGCGTATGCTCGCTCAGAGCGCATACTCGGTGACTAGTCTAGAAATTATAGATAACGGCCCAAAAATTAAAATGGTTTGGGCCGTTGGTACTTACTGGAGTAAACAATATGGCCCTAAGGCTGGAAAGTTTGAAGACCCCTGGCTCACACGAAAGGCAAACAAACGGTAACATTAAAGAACTTCTCCCACAGGGTTCGGATGTGTCACTTCGGGAAAGGAGTCTGAGTAACAATTAGATATGGTATATTTCTTTTAGACAGGAATTCGGCTGTATTTTTCTGAGAAACACTTCGGAGGGGATAAAGGGAAGCTTCTATGGTTTTAATAGCTGGGGGCTCTAATTGTCTGGCCTTTGAAATAACCCCTAAATGATTCGTAGCCCCATACAATTGCCAGAGCATATTATCAAAAAGATATGCTCTTACAGTAATTTTCAGTGCAATAATTCTATTCCTATGGCATATGAAAACTGCTTCCGTATTTTATAAGATGCTTTTCATTTATAACACTGGTTATATTATTGGTTATTGTTCTGATAATAAACGGTTTGGCATTATAAACTGGTTTAAGGACATTGAACTAACTATTTTCATTTTAATTCTCTAAAAGAAAGTAAACATCTGCAAGCAACATTAAGCAAGCATATTCTTGCTTAATGTTCCCCTTCCACTCTGATTTTTCTTTTTTAAGTACATTAATGATCTTGAAATTTGATAAAATACTAATTTATATACCATACCAAGAACAGGTTGTCATAAAACTTCTCACTCTTCTTTGATAGGCATATTTGCAGTATTAGTTATTTGCTGTGGGTAAAATATTTAATTTTTTTAGTAATATCCCAGTAACTTTTCCACAATAAAAGTTAATTTCTCTTAGTTGGCAATTTATTAAAAAAATAAAGCGTTTAAAAATCTGCTGCAAATCAGATGGTTGTTTCTAGAAAGTAGATGACAGTACTATGATATCCTTATATACATATAAGAGCCTTTACTTCAGGACGGAATTTATCTATAAATGTTTTAGTAAAGTTAACGAATGCAAATGTTAAGTTTGTATTAAATAAATAGTAATAACATGAAAACATGGTTATAATGGGATAGGTATTTATGATTCAATAAGTAATGTTAGACCTAACTTTTCGAAACATTTATCAAAATTTAACAAGCATACAAACTAAATCTTTTCTTTGTATAAAATTTTACACTCAAGAGATATTTGTTAAACAATAATGAGATTATGAATCAGATGTTAATATAACAAACCGTAAACAGTTATAACTGTATGAAAAATAATGTAGAATATTTTATGCCTCATGAACAAGTTTGTTTTGTTATCATGTAAGATTGGTTTGAAATCCTAAGTCATATAATTGTACGTAATACTTCATTCACTAATTCATTCAATATTATTATTCTCTTCATTATATGCAATATTATGAAAAACAAAGATTATGTTGTTACATTGAAGTCTGAAAAAACAATAATATTTGTCAATACAATTATATTGTATTACGATGCAGTAATATATATAATAAATATTGATAGCCATCTCCAAAATAAAAGACAATCTTAGTAATAAATGCAATGCCAGTGAGAAGGAAGAATCGAATATATCGAATAATAATCGAATAATATTTATTAGAAGATCATCTTGCAATAATTCAGAGCTCCTCAAGGATAAAATTTTGTACATTTATGTTTTCTAATCAATAGAATAACGATGACAGCAATTCCATAAGAGCAGATGAGTTTGTTGTTGATATTCTTGATGAATGGCTTGTTGATGTTTACGTAACTAACTGCAAAGTGAATAACATCGGTGCAGCCCTTATGGCGAAGATCACGGTCTATTTACCAACTGCATTAGAAGAAAAAAAATGTTTGTTTACATGATAAATGGCTGTATATAGAATTTTCTGGAAGAATCAATTAATTGTAATTTACACTGTCTCGTCTAAATTACAATTGATTCGTCTATTATAATAAAAATATTTCGTGGCGCCATCTAAATAAAGCATTCTAAATAAAGATTGATTTCAGAGAACAAGTTTGTTCTGGTTTTCAAACAAGATTCAAATTGTTGTTTGAGGCTTTTCTTCTTATCTTAATTTGTATAAAATATTTTAAAAGTAAAATTTCAGAAAGAATATACTTCTACTTACTACTACTTCTACTATTTCTACTTACTACTACTTATACTTAGAAAAAATATACTTCTACTTACAGACTTCCCAACAGAAGTCTAACAACTACTTCACATAAGTAACAACAACATATATATACTTTGGTGTAATGCTAAAATAATTCGATTTATTTTATATATTCCTATCATTGCATTTATAACTTTTTCCCTCCTTTTTAAAATTAGTCTAATGCATTCTTTCTACTGCAGTGTTTTAATTTTTAGTTGAAATGTAAAAATAGATACATTTTATTTAAAGGTACAATATATCCCATCTAAGTACTTTTGCAAAAATAAGATTTATGAATTTTATACTTCTATATCTATTCTTATAATAAGCTAAAAGATAAACTAAATTTAAAAAAAATATATAATTGATCAACAAGAACGTTTGTATTTTTCTGCGCATAAGATTTATACTTAATATTGAGGTTAATAAAATCTGTGTGCATTTTCTAAATTAGATAAATATTATAAAGTTTAATAATTCAAGATTTATATTAATATTTTTCTAAAATAATTATGATAGTTATATAAAATTTATAATAAAATAATGATGTTCAAGTTTAATGTTTCATTACATCATTACACTTTTCTTCATCTCCTTTAATGTCCAAAAAATATATTATTGGAATTTTTATTATGATTTTTTTTCTCAGATGCTCATGTAATATTTGACATTAATATTTGAATTTTAAAATTATTCAATTCTGAGAAATTTAAAAATTCCAACATGAAAAATAAACATCAACCTAATTTAGCCATTGTTATTTAATGTAAATGCTGTTCAGTAACCATATAAGGACTTTTCCAGTAATATATTGATGATTCTTAATTAAAAGCTCTCATGTTATACAGAATGTTGAATTAATGCTTTTTTCATGAAATAAATTTTGGTATTGAGACTGTTATTTAAGAAATCGTAATAAAAAAAATGGCCAACAAAATACTTTCATAAAGTGAATCAAAAGAACGATCTAAGAATAAAACTACAAAAATAAATAGAAATTTAACTATTTTATTTTCTCCAAATGTATAGCATAGAATTTAGTTACAAAAGTTAGAAAATTGCTAAAAAATGTTTTGATCTGGAAAAAAATATCTAGCATTATTGCCCTTTTTATCATAGGAAAATAGATTTGGCGTCATTTGTTAGTGTAGGTTAGTATTGGTAGTTGGTATTTGTATTGACTGTTTTAATTTAAATAGAAAAGCATACTTTAAATTGCTGATGCAAAATATGTTGTATATTCTTACAAAAAATCCTTACAATATTATTTTTCAATATATATATATTCGAAAATTCTGAATTTTCGATATACTTTTAATAATTAATTTCTAGCATCAGCTGATAATCCCTACTATTTATTCCTTCCAATGCGATGAATTATATTTCAGTTAATTTCTGGAATTTTTAACTATCAAACATTTTTTAACATTTATAAAAATATGAATCTTTTTATCTACATTGTGATTATTAATAATTAGCCTTGTAAGAATTTGTGCTATTTAATTGGCAATGAAATAGACAGAATATAAAATTGATAATTTCGGATTGTTAAATACTAAATCGAAGTTTAGAAATTGTCATGCATAACAACAATTTCCACATTGAAGTATTTTAAGAAGTTATTAAATAATTAAAGAAATTTCAATTCCTAGTTTTAAATTTTCTTTATGTTTCATTTTCACTTATGCCGTATCGGAATATTTTACAACAAAGCAATGTCATTGAATGTCTTTAATATTTCGCAAGTGAATATTACTTATCGCTGCTCTGCCATCTATTGACAGAAATAAACAGCTACTCTTTGCAGTATTTGAATTAAAATTATTTGCTTTAACGTTACATTTAATAAAGACAACTTATTGATTGCTGTGATATTTTTGAAAAGAAATATTTTAAAAAATAACTATTATTTTTATTTCGAAAAATAAAATGATTCGAAAAAATGCATTAAACCATTTCTATATATGCATTTCACGTGGTACGTGATTGGAAATTCTAAGAACTTAAATGGGAAACTAAACAATATAAAAAAGGAAATACAAAGCAATAAAATTAATGATTGTAAACAATAAAATTTAGAAATGTTAACAAAATGTATGCAATATGTTATCATGATTGAAAACTAGAAGAAATATTAAATAATATCTTCTTTAAGTAATAAAAGAACCTTCAATTATGAAGATGTGCTTGTATTCAGAAGATCGATATTTATTCTTTTAATTATTATTATTACAGAACATATTAAATATTGAGAGCGTTTAAAATTATTCTCTCTTCAAAAAAATCAATTTCGTTTAGTGATTTTTAATGATATCATCAATGCTGATAAATCTTTTCTGTGCATCGTTTCGTGCTGCCATCTAGAAAATCAGTTAGAAATCATTTTGTAGTACCTTAATTAAATCGTTATATCACGAGTTCTTACCACTCAATAAATTATGTTAATATTTCTTTGCCATTGCTCACGTTGTTCTTGCCATTGTTCGGTCATTAGCAAAGATATAGTATTCTCTATCACTTACCAATTTCCTTCAAACTATCAATATTTGCATTGGCAAAATTTTAGTGATAAAAATTAGATTATATACACTTTATAATACATTTTATTTATGCTTAACGTAACTGGTAAATTACACATGAATTATTGTTGTATCTATTTGATTTAAATATAACTGAGTGACTTAAATTATTAAAATTAATTCATACGATTGTTCTAACAGGTTGCTTGATTATTATTATTATCATATGAATCAAGTTATCAAATTAACAACTCTTAAAGCCTTTGGTTTAAATTATGTAATTTCAATGAAGTATTTAAAAAAATGCTTCATTTTATTTCATTAAAGTATTCAGTACATTGAAGGGTGAAAAAAAAAATAGAATTTTGGATTTATTGTTGAAATATTTTATACAATTCATTATCTTTCTAACGATAAATTCCAGTAACAGTAAAATGTATTAAAATTTATTTAAAAAAAAGTAAGCAAATTTTCATATGACCGATCACATCAATTTTTGACAGACAATTTTGTATACAATAAACGATGTTTCAAAGTAACACATGAAAAGCTTTCAGAAAATATTTATTTTTATTATATAACATACTTTAAATAAATAAATATTTTACAACATGTAAATTTTCAAAACGCAATGCACCTTCTCTACTAAATTAGTGCACATATACATGTTATTTTTTCTGCCTATGTGCTTCATGTAATGCAAATTATAGTATGTTAAGAATTTTTTAAAAAAAAATCTAAATCGTCTAAAATGACTTATTTTGTACAAATTTTATTTACAAAAAATTACTTTTTCAGAATTTCAAATGTGTTTCTTATTAATTTCTTTAAAAAAAAATTATCTGAATACTTTGAAAGCTCATCTTAGTATAATCTAGGAAATATATATTATGCACTGAAAAAATTAACTGCGGTACTTTCTGAGAAATGGAGCAAAGATGCCATTTTCACATTGCCAATGTATGTAGATGGTACCAAATCCCTTTAATATTATGCTATATTGTTATAGCCTATCAGACTAATAAATATACCCTATATTACTAGTGAATATACTTATATTACTATTAATACAATATATTACTTGGGAGCGTCATTGATTGCAACAGTAGCTTTTGAGACGAGTATTGAAAGAAAATTGGTGGGACTACGAGAAAAGACATAACAACAACATTTAATGGTTTTCTTAACGGAAGAAATTAACAGAGAAAAGTCTGTACATCTGTTATTTAAGCATAACATGAACATAGTATAGCGTTAACATAAATTTAGTTGTGATGCAGTTTTTATTTCATTTTTTGAGGATATGAAGTGTCCAACTGTTTTTCCTTTTTTCTACACTCAAGAGCCAAAACATTATGACCACCTGTCAATAACGAGTTGGCTCACGTTTGGCGAGCAACACAGCTTCAACCCGCCTTGGCATGGATTAATACCACCACTTAATACCAGTTAAATACCACTTCCACCTGATCGCGTGCCTTCCACGTCATCCAGGCGAGTTCATTGCAAAATGTAGGCGTGGTCATAATGTTTTGGCTCTTGAGTGTAGAAAAGTGGGTGAATTTGTTCTACATGGAGTTTGCGCGTATTCACTCAATTCCGAGATAATTAGCATTTATCCTTCTCCTGTCGGATTTTTATAGACGAAATATTGAATCATGTAAAAAAAATATTAGAGATTTTAATTAGATTTAGATTCATATTATTTTTATATTTTTTTGAAACAATCCACGTATTAATAATAAAAAAAGTTTCAAATGTGTGTTTTCAAATTTAAAAAAAAAATCTTTTTCAACTTAAAAAAATTGCATTAACAATATTTCAAAATAGTATCTATTACATTTTCTAGTTAATGTTTCTTTTAAATATGCTATAAGTTATATGTTCGCTTTTACTGAATTTATAGACATTTTGTTTTAAATTTAAGTTTCTGCAAAATTTCCACTGTCTTTAACTTTGCCTTGAAAAATCATTTAAATAAAATAATTTTTTACTTCTGCAAAATGTCGTGCTTATTTAATATCTTTTGAAAATGTATTGAAAACACAGCT